>SNVD02005415.1:0-22389 GCA_013180625.2 Boswellia sacra
AGAGAATAGGGATAGAAAGAGTGCAAACTCGATGTACGTGGTTCGGCAAACCTTGCCTACGTCCACGGGCTCCTAGCTCCACAGGCTAGGCTTTCCACTAAGTTGTAGAAATCTTTACAACTTGCTTGATGAACAACCTCACCAAGATTTTTTCTTCCAACTCTTAATAACACCACACCAAGAGTTCTTCTTGATGAACACCTCACCAAGGCAACTTCCTTCAACTCTTGATAATACCACACCAAGAGTTCTTCTTGATCAACAACCTCACCAAGGAAAGGAGTTCTCTCAAGGATAACTTTTATCCGTTACAAGAAGATCTCACTCTCACCACAATACAAGAACAAAGTAAATTTTTACAACAAAAGTACAACTCTCTTCAAAGAGTAGATAAAGAATATAAAAGCTCTCTAGACTTGATACTTCTCTTTCTTTTTGCTTGATACTTCTGTTCTTTTCTCTTTTTCTTACTGAATGCATGGGAGATGGGCTCCTTTTATAGGCAAATGAGATGAACTTGAACAAGTGAAGACACCAACTCCAAATTTTTTGCCCACCATAAAACCGTAATCTTGCCTGCCATTTTTGTCAATTTTTTGTTTGAAATTTGAAAATCTGTAAAACATAAAAGATCTGCACAATTGAATAAGCTTTCTAACGCATTAAGAACCAATTCATTTGGATATCTATAGCTTAAGATATGGCCAAAAAAAATTCGGTGCTCATGTGACTTGATTTTTCTTCCATGTGTCAGTCCACCGACTTACATGTGTATTATGTCAGCCTTCCGTTTGAAATTTAAATTTCTTCAAAGAATATGAAATTTTCTCCATTCAATTATCTTTCCAATTCCATAATAATTAGGTCATTTGGATATCTCTAGCTCAAGATATGGACAAAACATCATTCGGTGCTCATATGAGTTGATTTTTCTTTTCTATGTCAGTCCACCGAATTGCATGTCAATTATATCGACTTTATATTTGAAATTTGAATTTCTTCAAAACATATGAAATGTGTCTCATTAAGTCCTCTTTCCAATGCCATAAGAAGCAAGTCATTTTGATTTTTCTAGATCAAGATATGTCCAAAAGAGTATTTAGTGCTCATGTCAGCTGCTTTCATTTGTCTTTCAAATTGCATGATGATTTGGACAAACTTGCACTTGAAATTTGAATTTCTTTAAAACATATGAAATGTTATAAATTGAGCAAGCTTTCTAAAGGCTCAAGAATCACATCATTTGGACATCTATAGAGATATATATGACCAATGGATTGAATATTGCTCATGTGTCACATTCCTTGAGTCAAACCTTATTCTTAAACTTTGGTGCCTTTAACATGTAGTCTTCTCCTTAGCTTCAACACTTCATTTTAATAAGCCTTTTCTTGAGTTTACAATTATTTCAATGATATTACTCTTGCACATAAATAAACATGTTAGTAAATCACAATGAATCAATGTGTATTGTTATCATCAAAATTATCGTGTAGCCATAGGGCTAACATAAAATTAAACAAGCTTTACTTGATCTTGGTGCTAGTGGGAATTTGCTTCCGTACTTGGTTTTTTAGAAACTCAATCTAGATGAGTTAAAGCCTACTTTTGTGACTCTTTTGCCTGTTGGTAGATCAATTAAAGTGCCAAAAGGACTATTAGAAGATGTGTTAGCTCAAGTCGATAAATTCATTTACCCAGTGGATTTTATTGTCTTAGATACACAACCAGTGGAAGTATGTAATTCAATTCTTGTCATTTTAGGGAGTCCATTTTTAGCTACCTCTAATGCTTTGGTTAACTGTAGGAATGGAGTCATGAAGCTATCATTCGGGAACATGACATTGGAATTTAAAGTTTTTAATATGTGCAAACAACCATATGAAGAAGATGATGAAATTAAGGAAGCTAATGTGATTGAAACTGTTGTGGAAGACCATATCCAAAAAGGGAGTTTTTCTGTCCCTTTAGAAACCTATTTGGTCAATTCATTAGAATCAAGTATGCAACTAGAGCCTAATCTTTCTAATATATGTTCTTTACTGGATTGTGCACAGGTGATGGAAAACAAAGGCTTCAAACCATGATTCAAAGAATTGGGAACAATTGAATGAAAGCAAGGAAGAGGAAGCTCTTAAGTTAGAATTGAAGCCCTTACCTGAAGAACTAAAATATGCATATCTTGGGGAGAATCAAACTTATCTAGTGGTAATTTCTTCATCCCACATAGGCGAGCAACAAGGTAAGTTGATAGACGTGCTTAAATAGCATAAAAATACAATTGGGTGGACCTTAAAAGAGATAAAAGGCATTAACCCTTTGATTTGTACACATAGAATACATTTAGAAGAAAATGCCAAAACATACCAACAACCTCAAAGAAGATTAAATCCATATATGAAAGAGGTCATTAGCGTTGAAGTTCTTAAACTAGTTGATGTGGGAATTATCTACCGTATCTCGGATAGTAAGTGGGTCAGTCATACACAAGTAGTACTAAAAAAATCTGGCATTATAGTAGTCAAAAATGAAAAGGGTGAATCATTGCTAACTCAAGTCTCATCTAGTTGGAGAATGTGCATTGACAATAGAAAATTAAATTTTGTCACCAAAAAAGACCATCTTCCCTTACCATTCCTTGTCCAAATTTTAGAAAGAGTAACAAGACAATCCTGCTACTGCTTTCTCAATGGATATTCAGGCTATTATGAAATTCTCATTACACTTGAAGACCAAGAAAAGACCATATTCACGTACCCCTTTGGCACTTTTGCATTTAGAATGATGCCTTTTGGACTTTGTAATGCCCTAGCCACTTTTGAAAGATGCATGTTAAGCATTTTTAGTGACATGGTTGAGCATTGTTTAGAAGTTTTTATGGATGATTTAACTGTCCTTGAAAATTCTTTTGATAATTGTCTTGAAAACTTATAAAAAGTCTTATAATGGTGTGAAGAAAAAAGTCTTATTTTGAATTAGGAAAATGTCATTATATGGTGACCTCAGGAATTACCTTAGGCCATGTAGTGTCTTCTAAGGGAATTGAAGTGGATAAAGCAAAAGTGAAATTGATTTCTCATTTGCCTCCACCAAAAATAGTCAAGGAGGTTCATTCATTCTTAGGGCATGCTGGATTTTATAGGAGGTTCATAAGAAATTTTAGTGCTATATCTAAATCTCTTTGTATCCTCTTAATAAAAGACACTTCTTTTGAATGGACTCAAGAATGTCAAAATGCCCTTGATCAGTTAATTGGACTTTTAACAACTACTCCAATTATGCAATCTTCTGATTGGTCCTTGCCTTTTGAATTGACGTGTGATGCGATTGATTATGTGGTTGGTGCTGTCTTAGGACAAAGAAGAGAAGATAAGCCTTATGTAATATACTATACAAGTAGAACTTTAAATGATGCATAGATGAATTACACAACAACTGAAGAAGAACTACTTGCAGTCGCATTTGCATTAGACAAATTTTGATCTTATTTAATTGGTTCTCCAATGATTGTTTAACTGATCATGCAGTTGTGAGATATTTAATGTCTAAATAGGATGCGAAACCTAGATTGATATAGTGGATCTTATTGCTCTAAGAATTCAACATCACAATAAAGGATAAGAAAGGAGCTGAAAATATCGTTGTAGATCATCTGTCAAGATTAACAACAGAGACATTAATTGAAACTTCACCTATCAATGACTCTTTTCCTAATGAATTTTTATTCTCTATTGCTACAGTACCTTGGTTTGCTAACATTGTAAATTTTCTTGCAACAGAAGAAATGCCATTGAAATTCTCAAGACAAAAGGAAGTTTTTGACCGAGGTGAAAAATTTTTATTGGGATGATCCATATCTGTTTAAATATTGTCCCGACCAAATAATTAGAAAATTCATACCTGACAATGAGGTAAGTAGTGTCATTAATTTTTGTCATTCTGAAGCTTGTGGAGGAAACTTTTCATCCAAAAAATAGCTACAAAAATCTTGCAATGTGGATTTTATTAGCGCACCTTATTTAAAGATGCACATGGATTTTGCAAAACTTGTGAAAATTGTCAAACATTGGGATATATTTCAAAACGAAACATGATATTTTTGAATCCCATTCTGGTTGCCAAATTTTTGGCTGTTAGGGTATTGATTTTGTGGGACTTTTCCACCATCATTTAGTTTTGTGTACATTCTTGTTGTAGTAGACTATGTTTCAAAATGGTTCGAGATAATTCTATGTTGAAACAATGATCACAAAACAGTTATCAAATTCTTGAATGAGAATATCTTGTGTAGATTTGGAATTCCTCGAACCATTATTAGTGATGGGGGTACACATTTTTGTAACAAACTATTTGAAACTTTAATGAATGAATATGGAATAACCCATAAAGTTTTTATACCTTATCATCCGCAAACAAGTAGACAAATTGAATTGGCTAATAGGAAGACAAAACAGATCTTAAAAAAATGGTTAACCCAAATCGTCAAGATTGGTCTCTAAGACTTAATGATGCACTTTCGGCTTACCGCATTGCTTTCAAAACATCATTAGGGTATATCTCCTTGTAGATTAGTTTATGAAAAACCTTGTCACTTGCCTGTGGAAATTGAGCATAAAGCTTATTGGGCCATTAAAACATTTAACACAAATTTGGATGATGCTTACAAGTTACGTAAACTCCAACTGAGTGAACTTGAAGAAATTAGGAATGAGACTTATGAAAATTCTAAAATCTACAAAGAAAAAACGAAGGCTTTTCATGACAAATTCATTGTTAGAAAGTCTTTTGAACCTTCACAAAAAGTTCTTTTATATGATTCAAGATTGCATTTGTTTTCTAGTAAACTTTGATCTCGTTGGACTGGACCTTTCGTTGTTAAAAATGTTTTCCTCATATGGCTGTTGAAATTGAGAAGCCAAAGAATGGTAATGTTTTTAAAGTTAATGGACAACGGTTAAAACCATTATTTGAAAATTTTGATCAAAATGAAGAATCCATTGCTTTAATCGATCATTTTTAAGGATTGATTTTTCCTGGTCAACTGGCAGATATGGCACTCTGTGACTTTTAAAGTCAGTTTTTCAGTTTTCTAAAAACTGTTTCTCACCCTGCATTCATATTCTTTTCGTCTCTCTCATTTTCTTCACATGGATACCATTCTCTCAAATCTGCACACACATTTTCCCTCTCTTCCTAAAAATTATTTGCTTAAAATTTACAAAGCTCAAGCAGAAAGACTAAGGATGTTGATATGCAAGGGTATTCTTGTTGATTTAAGATGGTTAATTGAAGCCAAGGTCAAATTTTTTTTTGCATTTTCAGACGATTTTGTCTCTCATATGCTAGGTTTGGGAAAAAGCTCTAATGCCAAAAAGCGAAGAGCAAAAAGGCTACAAGTTTGTCACAAATGTGCAAGATGGACTTGTAACCAGCACTGCCACTACTTAGGATTTTTGTCTAACAATCAAGAGGATAAGCTACAATTCATCAAGAATTGACTGAGTAAGGAATCTTTGGATAATATCCAATTGACTCTTGAAACGCATTATTGTGGAATTGTGTAGCATGAAATTTTGAAATTATGGACACAATTTCGAGAAGAGCAAGCAAGTTACAATCTCAAGAATTTTACTCAAAACGACCATGTTTGCCAGTTTATAAGAAAACTAGATGGGAAGTATATCCCCAACTCATACAAGGTGTTTAAGCAATTTATAGACGTAAAATCAAAGGAAGATGTGAGCCACAATAACAACTATCTGTACATATGCATGTGTGCTATCATATTTGAATTTTTATGTCTTATAGGTATCATTTTTGAATTTATATCTCTATCTTTTGGTTCACTTATGCATTTATGTTGTTGTATTTCTGTCATTTTTTTTTAATTTCTATGCTTCACTGTCAAACTTTTTCAATAAACAGTCAAGCTACCTATGTAGATGTCATCATTAGAATACCTTTTTTGCGCTCCATAAATATGACATCTCTTGTTCTTCACTTCACACATATAGCTAGAGAGTTGCATAGACATAGAGGGAACCTCAAAACATCGAATCCAAAAGATATGTGTATTCTATGGATCTCAACCTGAAAAAAGTGAAGAGTTTGTAGAACTAGCAAATTATCTTGGTAGGACATTAGCTAAAAGAAAGATTCATGTGGTCTATGGGGGAGGTAGCCTAGGGTTAACAAGTTGTGCGTCAACAGCTGCATTCTTAGGAGGTAGTCAAGTTTTAGGTGTTATTCCTAAAGCTTTGGCTATAGAAAGAATCATTGAAAAAACAGTTGGGCAAAAGTTATATGCTTATCAATTCTGATGCCTTTATTGCTTTACTAGGTGGCTTTGGTACTTTTGAAGGAATTTTTCAAATTAGCTATTGGGCCCAAGTGAATCTCCATCAGAAACCTTTAGGTTTGTTGAATGTTAAAAATTTCTTTGATCCTTTGATACGTTTTGTTGATAAAGGTGTAGAATAGAATTTTATCCCACATTCAGCACAAAAAAGCCTTGTTTTTGCCACTATAGCTAATGATTTACTTGACAAATTACAAACAGTTGAGTATGATTCTAACCTAATAATAACTCAACTTAATTGGTCAACGGGACAAAACAAAAAAGTGCAAATTGGATTGACACTTCGTTTGTAATTTTTCTTGTCATTTTTTTTATTTGTAGCATTTTATCTTACGTGTCTTTCAGGTTATCTCTTTTGAATAACTGAAGCTTCAGGTATTGTCTCCTATACTTTATCTCTCTACATTTAAACATTGAGGATAATGTTTCATTCGAATGGTGGGGAAGGATAGTAGATATAAGTGTGTCTTATATTTTCTTCCTATAAAAAAAAAAAGTGGGCTAGTAATTAGAGTCGGAGTGGTAGTGTAAAGAGTTCAATTTCCCTTGAGACGCATTCTGGGTCAGGAATGGCAGAGTAAAGAGGGCCATTTTGAACTCTTGAAGCCTATTCTAACTAACTTGTCATTTTGTTTTGATTTAGCACTTTTGAAGACTCATTTTAGATAACTTGGTATTTAGTTTTGATTTTTGAATTTTATAATGAGGTTTTCTTATTCACTTCACTTTGAATTTTTTAAATCTACTAACACTCATAACTTTATCATTTAATAAATTGTTTGCTCATGTACTCATTAAGCAAGTATTCATGAACCTTTCTTCACACACATACATACTTTGATGCATGATTCTGGGTTGCAAATTGAAATATTGTAATATTTGAGTTCTTTTATTTGTTTAGGATAACAATAAAAGGAAGGGGGAAAGTAAAAAAAAAAAAAAAAAGCAATTATGGATAAGTTTGGTCTCATAGCCTCATTAATTAGAGTAATTAAGCCCGAGAGGTGCCTCAACACCTGATACCCTAAGACCAACCGGTTTGGGAGCGATTGGCCCAAAGCTCATTACATGGATTAAGGAGAAAGCTTAAGGGGATTGAACATTGCACTATCCACAATTTTCTAAGCAAAAATAAAGTTTCGGCAACCCGAGTTGTTAAGCTCATAAGGGTGTCTTAACACCTGATGCCCTAAGGCCAACTGGTCTGAGAGTCATTAGCCTAAGGCTCGCTACATGGGTTAAAGATGCATTTTTTCAAAAAAAAAAATGATGACAATGAATGCCCCCTACCTAAGAATGTTATCCTTAACAAATATTAGAACCAATATGGCTTCTTTCTAGAAAACCCCATAGTCATGTGTTGATTGAGCACAAAAAGAAGATTTGTTAATATGTTGACTGAAGGGTGCATGAGTCTTTAAAAGAAAAATCAGTTCAAAGTTTGTTTATTTGGATAGAATCAAAGAAAGTGCAATAATGGCCACCTTGGATGTAAAATCCTATAAATCACTACTAAATAATAATGTTTTAATTGCTAGGGACTAGTAATAAGCTGGTTGGGAGGTGTGATGAACACTTAAATGTGTATGACTAATAAGAGCTTGATCTATTATTTTGCATTAATAGTGTCGTAAAATTCCTCAACTTAAGCATATTTGTAGTCTTTGCATCTTTTGAATTAGCTTCAGCTTAATTTTAATTTTTGTTGCAAGTTCGGTAAAATAGGTATAACTTTCTATTTATATATCATAATAGTGCAAATCTTGATTTTTTTGAAAGTTGATTAAATCATCTACAAGATTCTATTTCACAAGCATCATGAAATTCGGGCTTTTAGTGGACCAAAAATGGGCTTGAAGTGAAACCATCTGTAGTTTCGGCTTAGCCTGACCATGCCTCTGTATTTTAACCATATCTCTTGATATACATATCCAAATCATATCAATCAAGATGTTCTAGAAATCTGAGAAAAATATCTACAACGTTCATGGAGACACTTGATCAAAATTCTAAATAATTAGATGCCAAAATCGGTGGTCAAAGTTAATGCACATGATGATCCAAATTGTCAACAAGATATTTTACAATTGTTCCTTTGTAATTTGACAAGTTTGGCCCGAATGTATCTATAAATACAGGTGCATTGTGACCCATTAGGGCATCTTGGCTTTGGTTGGATCTCTTATTATTGTGTTTTCTCCCTTGTGTTTTGTTCTCTTGATGTTATTAATAAATCTACTTTTTCTTACAATTTATTTTCTTTCTTTCATAATGTCTTGCTAAATTCTCTTTTGCTCAGGTGAAAGGGTGAAACCTTTAATGTAAGAGTAAGGAATTTCTAACCCTTTGATATGTGCTTAATAATCATAATCTTTTATTATTTATTTTATATGATTTACATTTATTTCTCTAATCAATCTTGACACCACTCATAAAGTGGAGGTCTTAATCCATTGTAGACAATCCTTGGCACATTAAATGCTTGGATCCTTTCTAGATGTCGTATGGTTCTTCCTTACCGACACAAGTCTAGTTAAGAACCTTGAATTGTTATAGACATATGGTAACTGGCACATTGGATGCTTGAACTCATTTACAAGAAGTGGTATAAATATTGATATCCAATTAGGTTGTCTATTCTTATTTGATATATCAAGGGTGGATCCCTTAACCTTAGCTTTCATTATTATTGTATCAATTTCTCTTACTTATGTTTTTTAAGTATTCTTATTTATTACTTATGAAATTGTTTCTTCATTTGATATGATAGGTTTTACCATCTATTTCCGTGGATGGTTTTACAACCTTTTGTTTTTATTCTACATTTGAATGGTCGGTAGTACCGCCTACCATCTTTACTTATATTTGTTAACATCATCTTGTTATTTATTTAAATCACTCATATTATATTTGCTCATCTTTTAGTTTGTACAGCTAAATCTCCTTCATCGTGGATCGACCCCGGTCTCGCTGGGTTTATTACTTCGACACTCCTATGCTTAGGAGATAATCCTTTTTGGACGTATCATGTATGATACCATGATACTATTCCTTTTCATTTAACTCCTAAAGGTGCCTTTATATAGGTAATTAAATGAAGCTATTCTAGTGTGAACCCAAATCTTCCACATTTTCAGCCACCAACCCTTCCACCAATTTTAGCACATTTTTTGCTATTGAAACTTCGAAGTAGGCTTTGTGGCAAACATGAAAGTTGTAGCTTTTTCCCTCATCTTTTCACAGCCACTAGATTCATGTAATTTGGACATGTATTCTATGAGTTGTGGTTAAAATACCGAATGTATGATAGATTCCAGCTGCCAATACTTTTGACAAATTGTGGCATCTTTATGACTATGAAAACGGTCGAATTTGATTTTGTCATCGACAGACGAGTTGTAGATAATTGACTCAAATTTTTGCAACTTCTAGAATCATACAAATTGGATATGTGTTTTGTGAGATACGATCCAAATACTGAAGATGGATCAAGCTGAGTAATAGTTACAATCCAATTCTGTTGTCTCTTGATTTCGACCCAAAAATGTTGGATTTGGGCTTTTGATTATTTTTCAACTTTGTGTAGGATTGGGTCATGTTGCTTCAGGTTTAAGAACTTTTCCATTTTGATTTATATATTGAGAGTTATGTTCATTTTACTAAACCTATGTAGAAAATTTCATTAATCACAGTTTAAGCACAACACTTTATTTTAAGATAAAGACTAAAAAAATGCAAAAGAAATAAACCAAATGTCAAATAGCTATAAGCAAAATAATTATGCTAAAATATCATAAAAAGTTTTACAATATTGAAAAATAGCATCAATTATCTATGCTTAAAGGTGTTTTTTCATGCGTTTATTAGATGACAAACATGATTTGAAAAAGAAGGATCCTCAAAGCTTGTCGGTTGATGCATATAGACCTCTTCATTTAAAAATCCATGAAAAAAAGCATTTTGAACATCTAGTTGTCAAATTGGCCATTTGTTATGCAAGGCAAGTGCCAAAACAACTCCTGTTGTGCTAGGCTTGACAACTGGGCAGTATAATCAACTCCCTGTTGTTGAAAACCGTTTGCTATAAGTCAATTTTTGTGCGTTGGATAGAACTATTTGAATTTTTTGTGATTTAAAATCCCATTTACTGGACAACACATTCATATTAGGAGTATGTTCAAACAAAAAACACGTACCACATTATTATAAAGCATTAAATTCTAAACATGTTGTTGAATGCCATTCTGCATGCTTAATAACTTGGCTAAAACATGATGGTTCAACTTATTCAAGAAAAGATGTTATTGCCAAAGCATACTTTCTATTAGGAACACGAGAACTCACCTTTCTTCGTGTAACCATAGGGTGCAAAGAAGCAGTTGTTGGACCAAACACAGTTGTATCATTGTAAGCACTAGAATTTAGCTTATGGTTTAGCTGTTCAATGATGATAGCCAAATAAATTAATCAAATGCAGAATCTGATTAGGAAGACATTAGAACTCTAAAAAGAGACACTAGTATAAGGGGATAGTACAGGAAACAATTAGTAAACACTCTAGGAGGTTAAAATTAGGGTTTTTATTAAACCCAAAGTCCAATTCAAGTGACTGTCATGCACGCCTATTAGCACGAAATCCCATATTGCCAAATTATCATTTCACATGCCAGTGCCTAAGCTATATAAAGAAGTGAGTCATGTTCATCCTACTATCGAAATCTAGTGACTCTTACACTTGAATGTTACTTGAGAGTCTAAAGAGTAGGAGTTTAAGAAGCTTCGGGTGTCTCCCATTGGTGTTTTCTTGCAGGAGTTCTCGGCGTCCAGGGGTGCCCTTTGGATTATTCTAAGGCGCCTTATTGAAGTAAAGATTCTACTTGTGGTACAATCCAGGTAGGTCTTAAGGACATCTTATTCTTATATTTGTTTATATGTATGTTAGTTTGCTTAGAATGCATGTTTAGGTTCATTTTATGATTAATCTACTAGAATGCATGTTTAGGATTATTTATATGACTGGTATGCCAGAATGCATGTCTTCGGTCTATGAATGTTAGAATCATGCTTAGGTCTATTAATGTCTTGGTATTATGAATGTTAGAATCATGCTTAGATTTATTAAGGATTTGATATTATGTATGTTAGAATCATGTTTAGGATTATAAGTGATAACATATTAGAATTATGCTAAGAGTAATATTATGGTTTTTATTTGACTTCTTCTTCATATACTTTTTATTGTTCATTGATATGTGATGGTAGACTCACAGTTAATGGTCAAGGATTATCACCTTGAATGAACTATACTTTGTGCTATGCTATGATTTCTTCTCCTTCTCCTATTCTCTTCGATGTTGTTCAATGATATGTGATGGTAGACTCACAATAGATGGTGAGGGACCATCACTTTGATATGAACTATGAGATGAATTATTTCATCTTTTCACTTTTCTTTTATTTGAAGTATGTTGATACATAAGAAGCCAAGCTTAGAAACATGATTTAGGAATGGTTTGTTTATGGCCTGATTATGCATGCTTTATTCTTTTTTTCCTTCATTGTTAAAAACATGATTTGATAGAAATATGCCTTTTTTTCTTCCTCTCTTATTATATGCTTGAATTATAGGAGTTGATAAGTAATGGCAGACTCTTGATTGTTGTTTCGGAGTTATTACTTTGATATTATCTCATTTATTGTATTTCTTGAACTGTTGCCATGTTTACTTTATGGACATATTTGCATGACAATGACATGAACATGATATGATATTTAGATTGAATGTTAAGGAATTTGTTAATCATTTGAATCAATGCCATATTGTATTCTTGTCTCTTAGTGTTTTATGAGTTTGGATCTAATGAGTAATGGGTACACTCGCATTCGGTGGTGAGAGATCTATTGTTTGATTAGATCTGATCTATTTTGCTTGTACCTTAATTTATGCATGGTTGTTTTTAATGTTTGAACTATATTTTATGTTTTGTTCATGCTATTTTATTATTGTGGTTAAGTAGAGGACATAAGTGGATGATTTCCACATCTTTTACCTTTTCTCTTTTATTTTGTGTAATCTGATGTAATCGTTTTCCCCCATGTTTTTTGGAAATGTAATTCTATTCTCCTCCTTTCTTTCTTTGTATGTATAGTATGTTCTCACCTCAGATGCTAAACAAGATAAAATGAGTTGTATGATAAAATGAATTAGGATCAACTAAGAGTAAATATTAATATGATAAAAATATAGGACTTAGCAAACTGATAGGTGTCTATTTATGTATTACTTTTATATCAATTCATCCATGTTTCTTTGCTATATTCCGTGGTATTTTTATGTTTTTGTGTGGTTTTGATGTTTGTAGGAGTTTTGGAGCAACTTGCACAAAAATGGAGTAAAACCCTTCATTTTCACCTCTGCTAGTCAACCATCTTCTCGGATTTAATTGTATTGATATACAATGAACCCGATGACATATTATATACCGTTGGAAAGCTCTCGAAGTCTATTTTCTGGAGAAATTTACGGTTTATAAATCCATTCAGTGTACCAAAAGTTGTAATCAAAACAGTGTGAGAAGTATAGAAATGTAATTCCACAAATCACTGTAGCATGTATAATACGGGACACTGTAGCAGGTTACTGTAGCAGAGTATTTAAACACATTTTAGGGTTTTATTTTCATAACTTGAAGAGGGGAGAACGTGGTGGAGGCTGCAGCTCTGGAATTCTTTCATCTCCTGGAGTTCTTGAAGGAGAAAGGAAGCTTGGAAAGAGGAAGAACTACAATCCAAAGAGAATTACATCAAATTTGCTAAGTTTTTCCCTTCCCTTTCATTTTCTGGAATGTCTCCATGTTGTATTGTATTTACCACGTTCTTAAACATGTGTAACTGAATCTGAATTGGTTGAGGGTGATTTCAAAGCCCCTGATATGGTTTTTGTAAGTTGATTGTGCAAGAAGTTGTTATCCAATTCTCTAATTGAAGTTGCTTGTATTTTCCCATGTCTAATGCTTATGATTGCTTGCTGGATTGTATTTGTGGTGGCCAACTGAATATAATCTGGATATTGTCTATTGCTAGACTAGAAATCTTGATCCGTAATTGTCTTGAATTTCTAATCATTAGTAGCAAAATTGTGATCAGAGATTGCAATTGGAGAATACAACCTAAGTTAAATAATCCGAGCTTGTGTGTTTATTGCTTAGATCAACCTATCTTTCTTATCGTAATGCATCCATTGAATTAAATTTAGAGAGCTTGTTCTAGGTTGTTTAATGGATAGAGATTAAATAAAGAGCCTGTTTTGTTTAACAACAAAGTAAGGAAAGATTGGGATAACAGAGCTTGTTGTTATCTACGGTTGATAATTTCAATGGTGTAATTGGATGACAATTCTGTGATTAATTCGCAAATCCATATCTTGTGGTAGAGAATAATCCCTTAACCAGATTTCTTTCATTGTGTATCTCTCAATTGACTTTCTTTGCATTGTTATTCTTCATTTGCTTTCGATTTGAGTTTAGTTAATCAATCAACAAAACCCCCCATTTATTCTGTTTTCGCTTTCGAATAACAAATTCAATTAGAATCAATCCTCGTGGAAACGATATCTTACTTATCACTTTATTACTTGTGCGACTAGTATACTTGCTAGTTTCGAACGCATCAAGTTTTTGGCGCCGTTGCCGGGGATTGATTTTCTAATCAATTTGTTATTCTGTTTTTAGTACTGATTCTTGATTGTTATTTCCTGATTGTTTGTGTTTAGGCTTTTATGTCTGAGGGAGAAGCGGATCAACGACTTAAGAGAATTAAGGAGTTTCTTCAATCCTCGAATTTAAGGCTAAATCGGTCAATTTCAACTCCACCTCCAGAATTTGACCTTGCATGACATACTTCCCTCCCATCTTCTTGCAGTTCAATCAAATCTGAATCGGAAGCAATGGCGATGGAAAACGATCAGACTCTTAAGGAGTTAGCGGCTCCAATTATTGATCAACAACCGCTATGCATAAGCACCAATTTTGAGATAGATTTTGAACTTAAATCTGGACTGATTCATCTCTTGCCTACATTTCATGGTTTTGCAGGAGAGGATCCGAACAAACACCTCAAAGAATTTCATGTGGTATGCTCAAGTATGAAGCCAACTGGCGTTTCTGAAGAGCAAATTAAATTGAGAGCTTTCCCATTCTCATTAGCAGATTCGGCAAAAGATTGGCTATACTATCTACCACCAGGTACCATTACCACTTGGAATGAGATGAGTAAACTCTTTTTGAGAAATACTTTCCAGCTTCGAAAGTTACAAATATTAGAAAAGATATTAGTGGCATTCGACAACACAATGGAGAATCACTTCATGAATATTGGGAGAGATTTAAAGGTTATGTGCTAGCTGTCCAAACCATCAAATTAGTGATGGACTCCTAATTCAATATTTCTATGAGGGTCTCCTACCAATGGAAAGGAGTATCATTGATGCTGCTAGTGGTGGAGTACTGGTTAATAAAACACCGAATGTTGCAAGACGTTTGATTAGCGACATGGCAGCAAACTCCCAACAATTCAGCGGCCAATTTGAGCCACAACTACCAAGGAGAGTAAATGAGGTAAGTACCCCGAAACATTGAACAACAACTTTCTGAGCTTACCTCTCTTGTAAAAAAAATGGCTGTAGGACATATGCATCAATCTTATCTATGTGGAGTATATTCTACCACGGAGCATCCAACCGACATGTGTCCAACTTTGCAAGAAGGAGATACGGAACAAGCCAATGCCATGGGTGGATTTCTAGGACAACCAAGCCAAAGTTACAGTAATCATCAACCAATCACTCCAAATGCCATACCAAATCAGCCACCAGGTTTCAATCAATCAAGAGTGCAGCAATCATTTCAAATAGAACCACAACCAGCACCACAACTAGCTCCACAAAACTCAGGTATGGATCTCCAGGACATTGTTAAAGTACTTGCTACTAACACAATGCAATTTCAGCAGGAAACTAGGGCAAGTATCCAAAACCTGGAAAATCAAATGGGACAATTGGCTACTAACATGAGCAAATTCGAGAGCAAGAGCTTAGAAAAATTACCTTCTCAGACAGTGATCAATCCAAGAGAGAATGCTAGTGCAATCACTTTGAGAAGTGGAAAGCAATTACAAGTTCCACAAAAAAGGTCACAAACTAATGAAGGGGATGACACCACTTCCACCATGAACAAAACATCATCTTCTAAGGTAGACCTTAAAACTCAAATTCCTTCATATGTTACTCCTCCACCTTTTCCTAGCAGATTTGCAAAATCAAAGAAGGAGGAACAAGAACAGGAAATCCTGGAAACTTTTCGCAAGATCGAGGTAAATATACCACTTCTGGATGCTATTAAGCAAGTACCTCGTTATGCAAAATTTCTCAAGGAGTTATGCACCAACAAGAGAAAGTTGAAGGGAAATGAGAAAGTAAGCGTGGGGGAAAATGTTTCAGCTGTACTACAAAGAAAAATTCCTCCGAAATGCAAAGATCCAGGTACGTTCACCATTCCATGCACCATTGGTAGAACCAAGTTTGAAAGAGCTATGTTAGATTTAGGAGCATCTATTAATATCATGCCATATTCTATTTATGCTTCTTTAAATCTTGGACCTCTTGCGGAAACTGGTATTACCATTCAACTTGCTGATCGTTCTAAGGCATATCCCAAGGGAGTTGTGGAAGATGTGCTTGTGCAGGTAAATCAATTGGTTTTCCCAGCAGACTTCTATGTTCTTGAAATGGAGGATGAGACATCTCCTAATCCAACACCAATTCTTTTGGGGAGACCATTCTTGAAAACTGCTCGAACTAAGATTGATGTTCATGATGGCACTCTCACCATGGAATTCGATGGCGAGGTGATTCGTTTCAATATTTTTGAGACAATGAGGTACCCTAGTGACTTGCATTCTGTTTTTGCAGTTAATGTTATCGATTCTTTGCCACAACAACATTTTGAGTTAACTCACAAGGATGGATTAGAAGTGGTTTTTAGTGAGCACATAGGGACAGAAAATTACAAGGAATCAAGAAGGTTGATACAAGCGTCCAAAGAAATGGAGGAAGCTGTGGCAAGCTTAGATGAGACCATAGCTATAACCATAAATAGGTATGATGTTTCGTGCATTCAATTTCCTTTATCTAATGTGAAACTTCTGCCTTCTATGATGAAAGCCCCTACCTTGGAGCTTAAGCCTCTTCCAGATCATTTGAAGCATGGATTCTTGGATAAGAATGATCCTTTGCCAGTTAAAATAGAAATGGGCCTTGCACCACTACAAGAAGAGAAACTCGTCCGAGTACTTAGAGATCACAAAACAGCTATTGGGTGGACGATTGTTGACATCCAAGGCCCAGCCATATGCATGGACCGTATCTTGTTGGAAAAAGGATCCAAGCCCACTAGAGAAGCACAGCGAAGATTGGACCCTGCCATGATGGAACCAACGTCGGGCTGAGGACGTTAAACCAAGCGCTTATTGGGAGGCAACCCAATGTTTTTAAAAAATAAATAAAAAAAGAAAAAAAAATAAAATAAGGTAATAATGATCGATTTTTGTGTCTCGAGGAGATTCCTTTCGTAGGCCATCAAATTGATCAGGTTTTATCTCTCTTTGCCATCTGTCTCATTTGTTTTTATATTTTTTACTTGTTTTTGACTTTTGTTTGCTATTGTGTTGTTATCTCTTTTATGTGTCTTTAGTTTCGTTTTGCTCTTTTCTTTTCCTTTCTTTTGTTTAATTTGATTACTCTGTGCTTTGAGCTCATTTGTGCAGCAGCTTGTGGAAACATCCAAACGAAGTTGAAGTCATTCGCCAAAGGTTTGAAACGTGCATATCTTGGAGAAAAACAAACCCGATCGCATTATCGGTAATATCTCTTCTTTTCTCCTCTTCAATGGATGCCGATATCTTTCTGTCGAACCTTCGTAAATATTTCCCTTCACTTCCTCAAAATGCTGTGTTTAAAATTTATAAAGTACGGATGACTAGACTTTGGGCATTGATGCTCCTAAATGTGCCTGCTGATATCCGATGGCTTATCGAAGCCAAGGTGAGATTGTCCGGTGAGCCGGACATTAATCTCGCAAAATACATGCCTGGTCTAGGAAAGAGCTACTACGCCAAGAGGCGAAGAGCGAAAAGGTTACAAGTATGTTATAAATGTGCTAGATGGAATTGTAACCAGACTTGTCGTTCATTAGGTTTTGCGTCCAGGAATAGAGAAGATAAACTTTCATTTATTAAGAATGGTTTGAGTAATGAGTCGCTGGATAATGTTTTGTTAACTCTCGAGTCACATTCTTGTGGACTTGTTCAGCGTGAATTGCTTAATCTATGGACACAATTTCGTGATGAATTGCAGTGTTATAGTCTAGGGAATCTGACTAAAAACGACCCTGTTTGCCAGTTTATAAGAAAACTGGATGGGAAGCAAATCCCCGACTCATAGAAGGCGTTTCAGCCGTTACTGGACGTAAAACCAGAGGAAGATGTGAGCCACAATCACAACTACTTGTATATTTGAATGTGTGTTGTTGTTGTAGAATTTTTTTTCTTGTTTCGTTTGATCTGATTATCAATGTTGTTTTTGTGTTGTTGTTGTTTGTTGATTTTGTTTGTTTTAATTTCAAGTTTTCTTTTTGACAAACCATATGACTACCCTATGGCATAAGTACACGTGGGAGACAAGTGTGGAGGTTTTGTCAACCTCCACCGAACGTGTATCTCCATTTTCCATGCTTCACGTGGGAGACAAGTGTGTAGGTTTTGTCAAACCTCGCCGAAAGCATATCTCATTTTTTCAAATCTTGGGGCGATAAATCTGCATCGAGCAACCCCCACCGAAAGTATGTCCCCATGTGTCAAAATTTGAGAGTTTTATGGGTGTATATATACATTCTGCATATTTTCATATGTCATTCCATAACCTGTCTTGCAATTGAAAAGCATAATATCTAACGTGTCTTACACAAGATTAGAGCACTTGTAGAAATGGAGAAAACACCAATTCGGCGATTCCGCAATATATGCGTATTTTGCGGATCGCAATTTGGTAAAGATGGAGAGTTTACCACAGCAGCTCTTGATCTTGGTAGGACACTAGCTGCGAGGGGTATTAATTTGATTTATGGAGGGGGTAGTCTTGGGTTAATGGGGTGTGTGTCGACAGCTGCATCCCTAGGAGGGAGCAAAGTTCTCGGCATTATCCCTAAACCATTAGCTGTACGAGATATCGTAGGCAACACAATCGGGGAAGAGTTACAAGTCTCTAGCATGCATGAGCGTATTGCACATATGGTTGTTAAGTCCGATGCATTTATAGCTTTGCCGGGTGGTTATGGTACATTAGAGGAGATATTTCAAATCACCTCTTGGGCACAGCTAAACATCCATAAAAAACCCATTGGTTTGTTAAATGTCAATAACTTTTTTGATGGTTTGTTGTCTTTTCTTGATCAAGCTGTAGAAAAAAAATTTCATCTCACCGTCAGCGAGGCAAATCCTGGTTACAGCTTCAACGGCAGGGGAGTTAATTGACAAACTACAAGAATTCGTCTATTCGTCCTGATCCAACAACAGCTCGGATTGATTGGTTTGGAGAAGGCAATAAGAGGCGTAAACTGGATTTAACACTCCATCTGTAATCTCTATTTGCTGGTTTGCTTCGTTTTTGTTTGCTTTCTTTTTAGTGTGTTTATTTGAGATTTTTCATGTCGTTGTTTTTCTTTCGTCCCAGGTAATATTTTCTAATCTCGGTTTTTAGAGTGGTGGCTTAAAAAGTTCAAGTTCTCTTGAAACGCATTCTGGATCTCTTCAATCCATAATGGCTGAATAAGGAGGCTAACTTCTAAACTTTTTAGACCCATTCTAACTAACTTGTTTTTGTTTGCTGACTTGTTGAACTTTGTTATTTTATGAGTGAGTTTAGTTTTGCGTAATTTAGAGTTGTTATGTGTTTTTATCTTTATCAGTTTCGATTCAAAAAAAAAAAACATTGTGGAAAAACCTGAGAATGGCAGAATATGGGGTTTCTTAACTCTTGAAACGCATTCTCTCTCAATAAATCTG
The DNA here is from genome assembly GCA_013180625.2 of Boswellia sacra. Classification (NCBI taxonomy): domain Eukaryota; kingdom Viridiplantae; phylum Streptophyta; class Magnoliopsida; order Sapindales; family Burseraceae; genus Boswellia; species Boswellia sacra. The sequence goes on from SNVD02005415.1 coordinate 19,475, forward strand.
TAGTTTGTTTATTTCATGTTGTTTGAAGTGTCTTGTTTCTTGTTTTGTTCTTTCATAATAAAGGTATATAGGCTGGAAACCTTAAGTCTGCGGGCTACTGGTCCTAAGGATTGTTGAAATATACAATCTTGACTCAGGTGTAACAACGCCACGTACCTCTTTTCTTGCATTTTGTGGGTCGATGATAAGATAATGATTGAATTAAGAATAACTCTTGGAAAATGATAAATGATGCATGGATCTGTGTGCTTGAAATGTTTATTGGTTTTCGCTTTGCTTTTGATTCCTTGCGCAACATTGAGCACTGAGCTATTATCACTGAGTTATTTGTTCACTTAGAGAAAGTTTATGTAATTTAAATGTTTCTTCAGATTTCAATGAATTCTAGAACTTGTTTGATGGTCACTCAAGGCGAAATCCTAGACTGTGCAACATTGGGGAAATGATTTAGGCCATCTTTGGACCGTTTGAGCCTTAATAGCCAACCTTGATAGAAATTGATCCCTAGTTACCCCTTTGAGCCTCTGTAAGCCTTTTTCTTTGTTAACTCACTAAAAGATTTCCTAACCTTAAATGAGTTTGTTCCAAACAGTTTATCCCTTACCTATGAGCATGTAGATCATTCACAATTAAATTCTGAGCTATGTTCTGGTTTTGGGAAGTTAGAGGAGGTTGGGATGTGTCATGAGCAATGCAAGTGAGTTCTATTGTGTTTGTAAAAAAAAAAAGAAAAAAAGAAAAAAAAGCCAATATGTACTTATCGTCCACGTACTTACACATTGAGGACAATGTGTTGTTTAAGTGTGGGGGAGGGGAAGTGTAATAAAAAAAAGAAAAAAAAGAAAAAAAAGAACAAAAAGAAGAAGAATAAGAGATCTAATACCACTCAAAGGTTCTTAAAAGAATGAAAAACAAGTGTGGGGGTGTAGTTTTCTTTTGTTTTCTGCAAAAAAAAAAAAAAAAAAGGGGGAAGAGATTGAGTGTTCTAAATAATTGGGGGAGAACCTGGTGATTTTTTTTGGGGAAAAAAATTGGGTAAAGTTTTTTTTGTTGTTGTGTTATAGGGTTGAGCTCTACATAGTCTTGAATGATTTATGTGTTTGTGGTGATTTGAGCCAAATTATTATCCTTTATCATACCTTCACCCAAGCCAAACGTTACAAGCTTAATAAAGTCCTACTTGATCTTGGGTGTTGTGCATGTCTACATTAGTGGAGAGTGACTTGAAAAGCAGGCCTATGGAGTTCATTTATACATACATCTTCACTATTAAATATGATTCATTTTTAAGCATAAACTCATCCGGTTTACAAGTGATTAGGTGAGAATGGCTCTACACACACACACTTGAGGAATTGAAATGAAGCGAAACTAATCTTTGAGATAAAATTCTTGATCAAGTGCATTATTTTGAAGTTTTCCTTGGGTTATAATTAATTACAATCTTTGAGGCCTATTTGCAAGTTGAAGCATTTGTGTGTTTTAATTTTTCTTTGATTCTGTTTCGGTTAGTTTTGTTTCATATCGTTGTACTTGCTCGAGGACTAGCAAAGTTTAAGTGTGGGGGAATTTGATAGGTGTCTAATTATATATCATTTTCATATCAATTCGTCCATGTTTTTTTGCTATATTCCTTGGTATTTTTATGTTTTTGTGTGGTTTTGATGTTTGTAGGAGTTTTGGAGCAACTTGCACAAAAATGGAGTAAAACCCTTCATTTTCACCTCTGCTAGTCAACCATCCTCTCGGATTTAATTGTATTGATATACAATGAACCCGATGACATATCATATACCGTTGAAAAGCTCTCGAAGTCTACTTTTTGGAGAAATTTACACTTTATGAATCCATTCAGCGTACCGAAAGTTGTAATCAAACAGTGTGAGAAGTGTAGAAATGTAATTCCACACATCACTGTAGCATGTATAATACTGGACACTGTATCAAGTTACTGTAGCAGAGTATTTAAACACATTTTAGGGTTTTATTTTCATAACTTGAAGAGGGGAGACGTGGTGGAGGCTGCAGCTCTGGAATTCTTTCATCTCTTGGAGTTCTTGAAGGAGAAAGGAAGCTTGGAAAGAGGAAGAACTACAATCCAAAGAGAATTACATCAAATTTGCTAAGTTTTTCCCTTCCCTCTCATTTTCTGGAATGTCTCCATGTTGTATTGTATTTACCACGTTCTTAAACATGTGTAACTGAATCTGAATTGGTTGAGGGTGATTTCAAAGCCCCTGATATGGTTTTTTGTAAGTTGATTGTGCAAGAAGTTGTTATCCAATTCTCTAATTGAAGTTGCTTGTATTTTTCCATGTCTAATGCTTATGATTGCTTGCTGGATTGTATTTGGGTGGCCAACTGAATATAATCTGGATATTGTCTATTGCTAGACTAGAAATCTTGATCCCTAATTGTCTTGAATTTCTAATCCTTAGTAGCAAAATTGTGATCAGAGATTGCAATTGGAGAATACAACCTAAGTTAAATAATCCGAGCTTGTGTATTTATTGCTTAGATCAACCTATCTTTCTTATTGTAATGTATCCATTGAATTAAATTTAGAGAGCTTGTTCTAGGTTGTTTAATGGATAGAGATTAATAAAGAGCCTGTTTTATTTAACAACAAAATAAGGAAAGATTGGGATAACAGAGCTTGTTGTTATCTACGGTTGATAACTTCAATACTGTAATTGGATGACAATTCTACGATTAATTCGCAAATCCATATCTTTTGTAGAGATAATCCCTTTAACCCAGATTTCTTTCATGTGTATCTCTCAATTGATTACCTTGCTTGTATTATTCTTCTTTGCTTGAGGGGGTTTGATTTATTATCAATCAACAACCCACCACATTTATTCTGTTTCGCTTTCGATAACAAATTCATTAGAATCATCCTCGTGAAACGATAT
>SNVD02005416.1:0-22504 GCA_013180625.2 Boswellia sacra
GAATAAGCCATCGGATATCCGCAGGCATATTTAGGAGCATCAATGCCCAAAGTCTAGTCATCCGTACTTTATAAATTTTAAACACAGCATTTTGAGGAAGTGAAGGAAATATTTACAAAGGTTCGATAGAAAGATATCAGCATCCATTGAAGAGAAGAAAAGGAGAGATATTACCGATAATGCGATTGAGTTTGTTCTTCTTCCAGATATGCACGTTTCAAACCTTCGAACAATGGCTTTAACTCCCGTTTGAATGTTTCCTCAAGCTGTTGCACAACTGAACTCGAAGCACGGAATAATCAAAAAATAAAACATGAATAGAAAAGAAAATAAAAGAAAGAAAATAGAGACACATAAAAGAAATAAAAACACAAGAGCAAATGAAAGTCAAAAACAAACAACAAAGCAAATGAGACAAATGGCAAAGAGAGATAAAACCTGATCAATTATATTAGCCAATGAGAGGAACTCCGAAAACAAAAAGGGATCGTAATACCTTTTTTCTGTTGTCTATTTTTATTTATGTTTCAAAAACATTGGTTGCCTCTCCAATAAGGCTTGGTTAATGTCCTCAAGGCTGACGTTATCTGTCCTCACCCATCAAGATAAGTTGGCTCGTAGAGAGGTACCTCATCGATGTCCTGCATCACTGAATTCTCATAGTAAAGCTTCAACCTGTGCCCATTCACCTTGAATACTTTATCCGTTTTTAAGCTCTTGATTTCCACTGCACCATGGGGAAAAACATTAGTAATAACAAAAGGTCCAACCCATCGAGATCGTAATTTACCTGGAAATAACTTGAGGCGAGAATGAAATAAAAGAACTTTCTGTCCCACTTCAAAATTCTTCCTGGAGATCATTTTATCATGAAATGCCTTAGTTCTCTCCTTGTAAATTCTGGAATTCTCATAGGCATCATTTCTAAGTTCTTCCAATTCTTGCAGTTGAAGCTTCCTTTGCTCTCCAGCAGCATCCATCTCTATGTTACAAAGCTTTACTGCCCACCATGCTTTGTGTTCGAGCTCTACCGGAAGGTGACATGGCTTACCATAGACTAACCTGTACGGAGACATACCAATAGGTGTCTTGTAAGCAGTCCGGTATGCCCAAAGTGCATCATTCAATCGTAGGCTCCAATCTTTTCGGTTCGGATTCACTGTCTTCTCGAGAATGGACTTGACTTCTCGATTTGAAACTTCAACTTGACCGCTAGTGTCACAACTCATACTAGACATACAAAATATAGCATTTATACAGTCATTTAAATATGAACTCTGTTATTTCTTTCACTAATTAATATTAGTATCACACAAAACAGAGTTTCTAATCACAACCACACCAATTCACTGTAGCTAGATACATTCAAAATCAAAAGGATTCCTACAATATGGCTATGATAATTTAGGCAGCGGTCTATGGTTGCCAAGGGAACTTTGTCAGCAATGCCAAAAGTCCTCCATCCATAGCTCAATCTACTGATCACCTGAGGCACACAACAACTTTAATGAGTAAAACTCAGTAAGTAAGCTAGGTGAATATACAGTAATAAACAATAACAATAGAATTCAGTCCAGTATGAAACTATCCATTTCTAACTATACAAGCATTAGCTAACTCGTTAAAGAAAGAATGCCCCAGAGTTCACTTCGGTTACATTTGCGCTCCCGCGCCGATTTTCTTTCTAGACCTCTATAGGTCGATTCAACCTCACATAAGTGAGTTCACATTTCTCTACTCATCGCTTTTTCATGTACAATCACAATCACATAATGAGGAAGCTTCCATAGTATCAATTACAGTCACCTAGGGGAAAATGCTCTCTAATCAAGGTAGGACTTTTCATTTTACAGTTAGTTCCCATATAATAGCTCAAGGCTAGTCTGACAATCCGGGTGATACCGGGCCCATGCTACCGAATCTCGTCTAGAGAAACACATGGTCCAGACCTCCCCTCAAGCCATGGGAGTACGGAATGCTCAAGGCTAGTCTGACAATCCGGGTGATACCGGGCCCATGCTACCAAATCTCAACTAGAGAAACACATGGTCCAGACCTCCCCTCAAGCCATGAAACAGTACAGAACAGTACGAATACATTTAGATGCCTACACTTGAAATAGCTCGAGGCTAGTCTGACAATCCGGGTGATACCGGGCCCATGCTACCGAATCTCATCTAGAGAAACACATGGTCCAAACCTCCCCTCAAGCCATGAGAGCCAAACTTCCTAGGTCTTGGCATGCCAATCACGTTTCATCATTCACAATCAGTCACATTAAAGAAGCTCTATATCAGGCTTCCAAAACAGTCACAATATCTCACATTCAAGCATCAAGTTGCTAGCATTTAATAGTGTTACAATCCACAAAATTACATACATACAGTACACAATTTATTGTGGCCTCAGAATAGTTAGCTTACTTACCTCGTATAGCTGCTTTTCGATGCTTGTGATTGACCTAAAAATAAAACAAAATCTCTTTTCAGGTCACCATACACTTGTAAAATATTTCCCCCTTTTTGGCTCTATTTCCATACTTATTCTGACAAACAATTCACAATAACAATTATCTACTTCCAAAAATTCACACAAGTAGGTAGACATCTTTTACACACATACCTCATGTCTCCTTAAAATTTTCAGAGCCAATTTGGGGTCATTTGGCCACTCAAAATAATCAAATTTATTACCTCAACAATTCTGCCATTGCATTCATTTCACTGAGCACTATCAACTAAAAAATTTGTAGGAATTTCAATCCTACTCAAATGGCTACAAAAATTTACAGTCTGGTATATAACATATTTATATACCTCCATACCAAAAATCAGGGCTTTTCAAGATGTTTAACCCATTCAAATTCATTTATTTCTAACTGCCCTGTTTTGGAAACTAAAAATTCCAGTTTTAACAAGCCAACTTTAAAAATCTATAACAATTCACACAGAGCTTCAATCTCAGTAAAAATTTACAGTCTCATATATGACACATAGAAGAACTTTCATACAACAATTCAGGCACTTTTACAAAGATTTGCCCCCTCAAATCGAGTTCACTCTCCCTACCCTGTTTTAAAACAGGGGAAATTCACAAATTTCGAACCAGAATTTCAAAATTCATTACAATTTACACACTATGAATTTTTAAGTGATTCCAATTTCTATAAACTCCTGGACATGTCTATTTTCATCCATAAAATTTTCAGAACAAGAAAATGTCCCCCTGATTTTTGAGAATTTTCGGAACATGTACTGTTCAGTATAGACAAAATTTCCAGGATTGAACTAATATCTCATTTCTAGCTCATATCTTCATCTCCTTACTTAGATACATTTAAAACTCATTCAAATTCATGTTTCCACACAAATTTCCAGCAGCACAAACAAAAATTCATATACTCAGATCACAATCCAAAAGAATTCTTGCAAACACACACACAAATCAAGAATTCTAAGGAAAAAGATGAGTTCTTACCCTTTTCTTTCTTCCTTCTCCTTCCCTTCTTTGTGGTCTTGATGAATTTTTTGTGTTGAAAACTTAGAGAGAGTGTGAAGAGCTGAAACCGTTCATTTAGGAGCAAGAGGGAAGAAATTCTAGAATTCTTCCCATTTTTATAGATAAATATTAAGGTAAATTTCCCATTAGTCCTTCTCTCCTCTTTTATGACTATTAAACCCATCACTCTTTTAATTAAGCCCCTCATTCTTTCATTTATTACATTACAATTCAAATACATTATATATACATTAAGACATATGTAACCATAACACATGATATAATGTACACTACAAAATTTAGGATATTACAACTCTCCCCCCTTAAAAGAATTTCGTCCCCGAAATTCAGTACAATCATTCGAATAGAGAGGGGTATTTGTTACGCATTTCTTCCTCTAATTCCCAAGTTGCTTCTCATATGGAGTGATTTTCCCAAAGTACTTTCACCAATGGTATGTTCCTCTTCCGAAGTCCATGTTCTTTGCGATCTATGATTCGGATCGGTCTCTCCTCATATGTAAGATCGGCTCTCAACTCCGGAAGTTCGGAACTCAGCACATGGGATGGATCGAAAACATACTTCCTTAACATGGAGACATGAAAGACATCATGCACTCCAGACAATGAAGGTGGTAAGGCAAGTTTATATGCTGCCTCTCCAATCCTTTCCAGAATCTCATAAGGGCCAATAAATCTTGGACTCAATTTCCCTTTCTTTCCAAATCGCATCACTCCTTTCATAGGAGCAACTTTAAGGAAAACTTTATCTCCTGCTGCAAATTCTAACTTCTTCCTTCGCTGATCAGCATAATTCTTCTGTCTGCTCTGTGCTGCATTCATTCTATCCTTCACTTTTCGTATGATATCACATGTTTGTTGTAAAATTTCGGGCCCAAGTATCTTTCTTTCACCAACCTCATCCCAATGGATAGGTGATCTGCACTTCCTCCCATACAAGGCTTCATAAGGGGTCATTCCTATTGTGGATTGATAGCTGTTGTTGTATGCAAATTCAACCAAAGTCAAGTGTCTGTCCCAACTATCCTTGAAGTCCAACACACAGGCTCTAAGCATATCTTCCAGAATCTGGATGGTCCTTTCCGACTGACCATCTGTCTGAGGGTGGAAAGCCGTGCTGAACTTTAGTTTAGTGCCCAAAGCCTTATGTAAACTTTTCCAGAATTGGGAGGTAAATCTTGGGTCCCGATCTGAAACAATAGATACCGGTACTCCATGTAGTCTCACAATCTCATCTACATAGAGCTGGCCATATCTGTCCATAGTGAAGGTAGTGCGCACAGGAAGAAAATGTGCTGATTTTGTTAACCGGTCCACAATCACCCAAACTGCATCGCATCCATTCCTAGTCCTCGGTAGACTCACAACAAAATCCATAGTGATGTGTTCCCATTTCCATTCTGGTATTGATAGTGGATTTAGTAATCCCGATGGCCTTTGATGTTCAGCTTTAACTTGTTGACAAACTAAGCATTGTTCAACAAATTGAGCTATTTCCTTCTTCATACCAACCCACCAATAGTTATTTCGGAGATCCCTATACATCTTTGTACAGCCAGGATGCACCGAATAAGGAGAACTATGTGCTTCATTCAATATTTCTCGTTTCAACTCTATCACATTTGGCACACATAATCTTCCTTCGAAGTATAATACCCCGTCGGAAGAGATAACAAAACCTGGCCTCTTCCCCAATGGAACTTCTTCCTTCGCCTTCTTCAAAAAGGCATCTTCACATTGACTCTTCTTGATCTTCTCAATAATAGTGGGTTGCACGACCAATGAAGCCAAATGTAAGCATTTATTCAGCTGAACAATCTCAATAGCAAGTTTCTCCAGATCTTGCATTATTGACCGTTGTGTGGTAACTAAAGCAGCCATATGTCCAGAAGACTTTCTACTCAAGGCATCCGCCACCACATTCGCTTTTCCAGGATGATAATTAATGACACAATCATAATCCTTGACCAATTCAAGCCATCGCCTTTGCCTCATATTTAATTCCTTCTGAGTGAAGAAATATTTAAGGCTCTTATGGTCGGTATAAATCTCACATCTTGCTCCGTATAAGTAATGCCTCCAAATCTTTAATGCAAATACCACTGCTGCCAGTTCTAGATCATGGGTAGGGTAATTCTTCTCATAGTCCTTCAATTGTCGAGATGCATAGGCTATAACCTTGCCATTTTGCATCAAAACACACCCCAACCCTTTCTTAGAAGCATCACTGTATATCACAAATCCTTCTGAACCAGAAGGGATAGTCAGTACTGGAGCTGTCACCAATCGGTTCTTGAGTTCCTGAAAACTTTTCTCACAGTCTTCTGACCATACAAAAGCTACATTCTTCCTAGTCAACTGTGTTAAGGGCGAGGCTATCTTGGAAAAGCCTTCAACAAATCTCCTATAGTATCCGGCCAATCCCAGAAAGCTACGCACTTCAGTTACATTAGTCGGTCTCGGCCACTTCACAATAGCTTCCACTTTATTTGGGTCTACTGAGATCCCATCACCTGAAACAATGTGACCCAAGAAAGAAATCTGGTTGAGCCAAAACTCGCATTTCTTGAATTTGGCATACAGTTTCTTCTCTCTCAATAACTGCAATACCCTTCTCAAATGCTCTTCGTGTTCTTCAAAATTCTTAGAATACACCAAAATATCATCAATGAACACAATGACGAATTTATCCAAGAATTCCTTAAAAACACGGTTCATAAGATCCATAAAAGCAGCTGGAGCATTCGTGAGTCCGAAAGGCATCACCAAGAATTCATAGTGCCCATACCTCGTTCGAAAGGCAGTCTTGGAAATGTCTTCCTTTTTGATCTTTAACTGATGGTATCCGGATCGAAGATCAATCTTAGAAAACACACTTGCCCCATGTAACTGATCGAGTAGATCATCAATCCTTGGAAGTGGATACTTGTTCTTTATAGTCACTCGATTCAACTCACGATAATCAATGCACAATCTCATTGTCCCATCCTTTTTCTTCACAAACAGAACCGGTGCTCCCCAAGGAGAGACACTGGGACGGATGAAACCCTTATCCAGTAACTCCTGTAACTGCTCCTTCAATTCTTTAAGTTCCGTTGGTGACATCCGATATGGAACTTTGGATATGGGAGTGGCTCCCGGTAAAAGATCGATAGTGAACTCAATTTCTCGATCGGGAGGGAGTCCGGGTAATTCTTCTGGGAACACATCTGTAAATTCATTTACCACTGGAATGTTCTGAATACTCTTTTCGTCCTTCGGTGTCTCCATAACACAAGCCAAGAAACCCATACATCCCTTCCGAAGGAACTTTTGAGCTTTCAAAGCTGAAACAATCCGTGGCAATGAAACTATATCCACCCCGACAAAGCTGCACTCCATTCCGAGTGGAGTATGGAATACCACTTTCTTCTCAAAACACTTGACATCTGCATGATATTTAGACAGCCAATCTATACCCAGAATCACATCAAAATCACGCATCTCCAAGATGATTAGATTGGCCTCTAACTCTTGGCTATCTATTTTAATCGGGCAGGATTTCAACTCTTCTTTAGCACACAATGCCATCCCCGAAGGAGTAGGGACACACATCTCAACCTCCATAATTGAAGGCTTTACCTCCACTTTATGAGCAAAAGTACGAGACATGAAGGAATGAGTGGCACCCGAATCAAACAATACATGAGCATTATGACCAAGAACAGAGATAATACCAGAAACAACCGATGGAGCCTCCCGTGCTTCAGTGGTGGTAAGGGCATAGACTCTTCCTTGAGCTCGTGGTTCTCTACCTGATGCATTCTGAACTCTACCAGGAGTAATAGGAGCTTGACTGGCTTCAGAACATGATGCAATAAAGTGTCCAGTTTTTCCACACCGGAAGCACGCTCTAGTCTTGAAATGACACATTCCTTTATGTGTTCTGTGGCATGTGTCACATACAGGAAATTCTTTCCTACCCGTATTCTGCTTCTTCTTTCCTTTGCCTTTCTCGAACCGTTTGCTATTATTCCTCCATGGCTTCCTTGGTTGAGAACCAGAACCCTCTTCTTTAGACTTGCTAGCTTCAGTCATTTCTTCATCTCTGTCCAATATCTGAGCCTTCCTCAGCACTGCACTGTAGCTTTTCAATTCAAAAGCTGCCACGTGCCTTCGAATTTCTGGTTTCAGGCCTCTCTCAAAGAGCTTGGCTTTCTCCTCTTCTGTATTGATGAGGTGTGGAGCAAATCTGGAGAGAGCCTCAAACTTCCTTTCATATTCTGTGAGGGACATGGACCCCTGAGTTAACTGTAAAAATTCAGCAATCTTCTCATTCTTCAATGACTGAGGGAAGTACTTGTCATAAAACAACTCTTTAAACTGAGCCCAAGTAAGCACTCCATCTTTTCTAGTGTGAGCTCTCTTGGTCATTTCCCACCAGTAACTTGCACTATCATCTAGCATAAAAGTAGCACATGTGAGCCGTTGTGTATCAGTACACCCCGTAAGCTCGAATATTCTCTCCATTTTACAAACCCATTCTTCTACGGCTAATGGGTTTGTTGAGCCTGTAAAGGATGGAGGGTTGAGTCTTCTAAACTGCTCCACAACTTGTATATTTTCAGAAGTGGTGGTGGAACTAGGTTGTGCAGCCTCTCGTCTCACGTCTGTCAGAATCTGCACCAACTCCTGGACTGTAGTGTCCTGAGCCTGTGAGCTGCTACTAGTCCCAGCTTGCCTCTTCGGTCTTCTATTTCTGACCAAAGCAGGTTCATCCAGCTCTGAAGTTCGTCTCACTCTGGATGTAGAGTTAACCCTCCTCATTTCCTCCACAGTGGGGTTATCGGCTCTCCTGGGTCGCCCCGGTCGAGACATGGCTATCAATTCTGATCATCAGAACAGAATGAGGCACCATATAATAACAATAATGCTAATAATAATAATTAGCACTCCTCATCATATACAACCATTTCAGAGATTTCAATATAGAAATCAAACAATTATCAATCTTACTTACTATGGAGGATTTGGCATGGACATGGTTCCCTTGACCGCTTGCAACAAAATGTCTACAGAACCTTAAACCTATGCTCTGATACCACTACTGTCACAACTCATACTAGACATACAAAATATAGCATTTATACAGTCATTTAAATATGAACTCTGTTATTTCTTTCACTAATTAATATTAGTATCACACAAAACAGAGTTTCTAATCACAACCACACCAATTCACTGTAGCTAGATACATTCAAAATCAAAAAGATTCCTACAATATGGCTATGATAATTTAGGCAGCGGTCTATGGTTGCCAAGGAAACTTTGTCAGCAATGCCAAAAATCCTCCATCCATAGCTCAATCTACTGATCACCTGAGGCACACAACAACTTTAATGAGTAAAACTCAGTAAGTAAGCTAGGTGAATATACAGTAATAAACAATAACAATAGAATTCAGTCCAATATGAAACTATCCATTTCTAACTATACAAGCATTAGCTAACTCGTTAAAGAAAGAATGCCCCAGAGTTCACTTCGGTTACATTTGCGCTCCCGCGCCGATTTTCTTTCTAGACCTCTATAGGTCGATTCAACCTCACATAAGTGAGTTCACATTTCTCTACTCATCGCTTTTTCATGTACAATCACAATCACATAATGAGGAAGCTTCCATAGTATCAATTACAGTCACCTAGGGGAAAATGCTCTCTAATCAAGGTAGGACTTTTCATTTTACAGTTAGTTCCCATATAATAGCTCAAGGCTAGTCTGACAATCCGGGTGATACCGGGCCCATGCTACCGAATCTCGTCTAGAGAAACACATGGTCCAGACCTCCCCTCAAGCCATGGGAGTACGGAATGCTCAAGGCTAGTCTGACAATCCGGGTGATACCGGGCCCATGCTACCAAATCTCAACTAGAGAAACACATGGTCCAGACCTCCCCTCAAGCCATGAAACAGTACAGAACAGTACGAATACATTTAGATGCCTACACTTGAAATAGCTCGAGGCTAGTCTGACAATCCGGGTGATACCGGGCCCATGCTACCGAATCTCATCTAGAGAAACACATGGTCCAAACCTCCCCTCAAGCCATGAGAGCCAAACTTCCTAGGTCTTGGCATGCCAATCACGTTTCATCATTCACAATCAGTCACATTAAAGAAGCTCTATATCAGGCTTCCAAAACAGTCACAATATCTCACATTCAAGCATCAAGTTGCTAGCATTTAATAGTGTTACAATCCACAAAATTACATACATACAGTACACAATTTATTGTGGCCTCAGAATAGTTAGCTTACTTACCTCGTATAGCTGCTTTTCGATGCTTGTGATTGACCTAAAAATAAAACAAAATCTCTTTTTAGGTCACCATACACTTGTAAAATATTTCCCCCTTTTTGGCTCTATTTCCATACTTACTTTGACAAACAATTCACAACAACAATTATCTACTTCCAAAAATTCACACAAGTAGGTAGACATCTTTTACACACATACCTCATGTCTCCTTAAAATTTTCAGAGCCAATTTGGGGTCATTTGGCCACTCAAAATAATCAAATTTATTACCTCAACAATTCTGCCATTGCATTCATTTCACTGAGCACTATCAACTAAAAAAATTTGTAGGAATTTCAATCCTACTCAAATGGCTACAAAAATTTACAGTCTGGTATATAACATATTTATATACCTCCATACCAAAAATCAGAGCTTTTCAAGATGTTTAACCCATTCAAATTCATTTATTTCTAACTGCCCTGTTTTGGAAACTAAAAATTCCAGTTTTAACAAGCCAACTTTAAAAATCTATAACAATTCACACAGAGCTTCAATCTCAGTGAAAATTTACAGTCTCATATATGACACATAGAAGAAATTTCATACAACAATTCAGGCACTTTTACAAAGATTTGCCCCCTCAAATCGAGTTCACTCTCCCTGCCCTGTTTTAAAACAGGGGAAATTCACAAATTTCGAACCAGAATTTCAAAATTCATTACAATTTACACACTATGAATTTTTAAGTGATTCCAATTTCTATAAACTCCTAGACATGTCTATTTTCATCCATAAAATTTTCAGAACAAGAAAATGTCCCCCTGATTTTTGAGAATTTTTGGAACATGTACTGTTCAGTATAGACAAAAATTCCAGGATTGAACTAATATCTCATTTCTAGCTCATATCTTCATCTCCTTACTTAGATACATTTAAAACTCATTCAAATTCATGTTTCCACACAAATTTCCAGCAGCACAAATAAAAATTCATATACTCAGATCACAATCCAAAAGAATTCTTGCAAACACACACACTAAATCAAGAATTCTAAAGAAAAAGATGAGTTCTTACCCTTTTCTTTCTTCCTTCTCCTTCCCTTCTTTGTGGTCTTGATGAATTTTTTGTGTTGAAAACTTAGAGAGAGTGTGAAGAGCTGAAACCGTTCATTTAGGAGCAAGAGGGAAGAAATTCTAGAATTCTTCCCATTTTTATAGATAAATATTAAGGTAAATTTCCCATTAGTCCTTCTCTCCTCTTTTATGACTATTAAACCCATCACTCTTTTAATTAAGCCCCTCATTCTTTCATTTATTACATTACAATTCAAATACATTATATATACATTAAGACATATGTAACCATAACACATGATATAATGTACACTACAAAATTTAGGATATTACAGCTAGTTTGTGGATGATATGCAGTAGACACCTTGTGAGTGATGTTGTATTTCTTGAGCAAGGCTTCAAATGATCGGTTGCAGAAGTGTGTCCCTCTATCGCTAATCATGGCTCTTGGTGTTCCAAATCTCGCAAAAATGTTAGATTTCACAAAATCTACAACAACTTTAGAATCATTAGTTCTCGTAGCTTTTGCTTCTACCCATTTAGAAACATAATCCACAGCAAGTATAATGTAAACATTACCAAATGATGAAGGAAAAGGACCCATGAAATCAATACCCCACACATCAAAAATCTCGACAATAAGTATAAGGGTTTGTGGCATTTGATTTTTGGCACTTAAATTACCTGTCCTTTGACAACGGTCACAAGCTTTGCAGAACAGATATGCATCTTTAAACAATGATGGCCAGTAGAATCCACAATCAAGAACTTTAAGGGCTGTTCTTTTTGGTCTGAAATGACCTTCACATGCATAAGAATGACAGAAGGTTAAAATTGAATTAAATTCAGATTCAGAAATGCACCTTCTTATCACTTGGTCAGAACAATTCTTCCATAAGTATGGATCATCCCATATGTAATACTTGGCAATGTTTTTGATCTTGTCTCTTTGAGCTCGAGTCAAGTCATGTGGTAGCTTCTTGGTAACTAAGTAATTAACAATATCTGCATACCAAGGGGCTGCTACATGTAGAGACAGCAATTGTTCATCCGGAAAACTTTCTTGTAATGGCAGTACATCCTCGTCATGGACAATGCGACTGAGATGGTCTGCAACTAAGTTTTCACTTCCCTTCTTATCTTTGATCTCCAAGTCAAATTCTTGTAAAAGGAGTATCCACTTGATAAGCCTTGGTTTTGCATCTTTCTTTGTGAGCAAGTACCTCAAAGCTGCATGATCAGAATAAACGGTTACTTTAGTACCAATCAAATAAGATCGAAACTTTTCTAAAGCAAAAATAACCGCTAGCAGCTCTTTCTCAGTGATAGAATAATTAAGTTGAGCATAATTTAAAGTCCGAGATGCGTAATAAATGGCATGTGGAATTCTGCCAATTCGTTGACCCAAAATGGCACCCACAGCATAATCACTCGCATTACACATGATCTCGAATGGATGATTCCAATTTGGAGATTGGATTATTAGAGCTGAAGTCAAGAGTTCCTTCAGTTTCTCAAATGCCTTTTTGCATTTCTCATCAAATTCAAAGGCCACATCATTCTGCAATAATCTGTATAGAGGCAATGCTATCTTTGAGAAATCTTTGATGAATCGACGATAAAAACCTGCATGACCGAGAAACGAACGAATATCCCGCACACTTGTGGGAAGGGGTAAGGAACATATAAGATCTATCTTGGATTTATCAACTTCTATACCCTTAGCAGAAATAATATGTCCCAAAACTATACCCTGATCTACCATAAAATGACATTTTTCCCAATTTAGAACAAGGTTAGTTTCCATACATCTTTGAAGTATAAGTGTAAGGTTATCAAGGCATTTATCAAAAGAATCACCAAAAACACTAAAATCATCCATAAATACCTCAATGATGTTCTCAACATAATCAGAGAAAATACTTACCATACACCTTTGGAAAGTGGCAGGGGCATTGCAAAGACCGAACGGCATGCGTCGATACGCAAATGTACCAAATGGGCATGTAAATGTAGTTTTCTCTTGATCTTCAAGGGCAATGACAATCTGATTATATCCTGAATAGCCATCAAGAAAACAATAATGAGAATGACCTGCTAATCTCTCCAGCATTTGATCAATGAATGGCAAAGGAAAGTGATCCTTGCGAGTTGCAGAATTGAGCTTTCGATAATCAATACAAACTCGCCACCCGATTTGGATACGAGTGGGAACTAGCTCATTATTATCATTTTTAACCACCGTAACACCAGATTTCTTTGGAATGACTTGGACTGGACTCATCCACTTGCTATCCAAAATTGGATAAATTACACCCACATCTAACAATTTCAGGATTTCTTTCTTGACAACTTCCATCATTGGAGGATTCAACCTCTGCTGTGCTTCTCGAGTGGGCTTGGATCCTTCTTCTAATAAGATACGGTGCATGCATATGGCTGGGCTAATACCTTTGATGTCAGCAATTGTCCACCCAATGGCTGTTTTGTGATCTCGAAGCACTCGGATGAGTTTCTCTCTTGTAATGGTGTAAGGCCCTTGGCTATTATGACTGGCAAAGTATCCTTCTCACCCAAGAATACATACTTCAAATGTTCTGGAAGAGGCTTAAGCTCCAAGGTAGGGGCTTTCATCACAGAAGGAAGAATTTTCTCATTAGATAAAGGCAATTCAATGTACGAAACATCATACCTATTTGTTGTGATAGCTATAGTCTCATCCAAGCTTGCCACAGCTTCCTCCACTTTTTTAGACACTTGTATCAACTTTCTCGATTCTCTGGAATTTTTTGCCCCTATGTGCTCACTAATGGCTACTTCCAATGCATCTTTGCGAGTTAACTCAAAAAATTGTTGTGCCAAAGAATCAATGACATCAACTGCAAAGACAGAATGTAAGTCAGTAGGGTATCTCATTGCCTCAAAAATATTGAAGCGAATCACCTCGCCATCAAATTCTATGGTGAGAGTGCCATCATGAACATCAATCTTGGTTCGGGCAGTTTTCAAGAATGGCCTCCCTAAAAGAATTGGTGTTGGATTGGGAGACGTTTCATCCTCCATTTCCAGAACATAAAAGTCTGCTGGAAAAACCAAATGATTCACCTGCACAAGCACATCTTCCACAACTCCCTTGGGATATGCATTAGAACGATCAACAAGTTGAATTACTATACCAGTTTCCGCAAGGGGTCCAAGATTCAAGGAAGCATAAATAGAATAGTGCATGACATTAATTGATGCTTCTAAATCTAACATAGCTCTTTCAAAATTGGTATTGCCAATGGTGCATGGAATGGTGAACGTACCTGGATCTTTGCATTTCGGGGGAATTTTTCTTTGCAATACAGCTGAAACATTTTCCCCCACACTTACTTTCTCATTTCCTTTCAACTTTCTCTTGTTGGTGCATAACTCATTGAGAAATTTTGCATAACGAGGTACTTGCTTAATAGCATCCAAAAGTGGTATATTTACCTCGATCTTGCGAAAAGTTTCCAGGATTTCCTGCCCTTGTTCCTCCTTCTTTGATTTTGCAAATATGCTAGGAAAAGGTGGAGGAGTAACATATGAAGGAATATGGGTTTTAGGATTTACCTTAGAAGATGATGTTTTATTCATGGTGGGAGTGGTGTAATCCCCTTCATCAGTTTGTGATTTCTTTGGTGGAATCTCTAATTGCTTCCTACTTCTCAAAGTTACAGCACTAGCATTCTCTCTTGGATTGATCACTGGCTGAGAAGGTAATTTTCCTGAGCTTTAACTCTCAAATTTGCTCATGTTAGTGGCCAATTGTCCCATTTGATTTTCCAGGTTTTGGATACTTGCCCTAGTTTCCTGCTGAAATTGCTTTGTGTTAGTGGCAAGTGCTTTAACAATATCCTCGAGAGACGTACCTGAATTTTGTGGAGCTGGTTGCGGTGCTGGTTGTGGTGTTGGTGGTAGTTGTGCTTGAAATGGTTGCTGCACCCTTGGTTGATTAAAACCTGGTGGTCGATTTGGTATGGCATTTGGGACAATTGGTTGACGATTCGCATATCTTAAATTAGGGTGATCTCTCCATCCAGCATTGTAAGTATTGGAGAAAGGGTCATACCTTTGCCTTGGTTGTCCTGGAAATCCACCCATGGCATTGGCTTGTTCTGTATCTCCTTCTTGCAAAGTTTGACACATGTCGGTTGGATGGTCCATGGCAGAACATACCCCACATGCATAAGATTGCTGCATATGTCCTACAGCCATTTTTTTTTACAAGAGAGGTAAGTTCACAAAGTTGTTGTTCAATGTTTGAAGTACTTACCTCATTTACTCTTTTTGGTAGTTGTGGCTCAAATTGACTGCTAAATTGTTGGGAGTTCGCTGCCATGTCACTAATCAAACGTCTTGACACGTTCGGTGTTTTATTAACTAGTGCTCCACCACTAGCAGCATCAATGATACTCCTTTCCATGGGTAGGAGACCCTCATAGAAATATTGAATTAGGAGTCCATCACTAATTTGGTGGTTTGGACAGCTAGCACATAACCTCGTAAATCTCTCCCAATATTCATGAAGTGATTCTCCATTGTGTTGTCGAATGCCACTAATATCTTTTCTAATATTTGTAACTTTCGAGACTGGAAAGTATTTCTCCAAAAAGAGTTTACTCATCTCATTCCAAATGGTAATGGTACCTGGTGGTAGGTAGTATAGCCAATCTTTTGCCGAATCTGCTAATGAGAATGGGAAAGCTCTCAATTTAATTTGCTCTTCAGAAACGCCGGTTGGTTTCATACTTGAGAATACCACATGAAATTCTTTGAGGTGTTTGTTCGGATCCTCTCCTGCAAAACCATGAAATGTAGGCAATAGATGAATCAGTCCAGATTTAAGTTTAAAATCTATCTCAAAATTGGTGCTTATGCATAGCAGTTGTTGATCAATAATTGGAGCTGCTAACTCCTTAAGAGTCTGATCATTTTCCATCGCCATTGCTTCCAATTCAAATTTGATTGAACTGCAAGAAGATGGGAGGGAAGTATGTCATGCAAGGTCAAATTCTGGAGGTGGATTTGAAATTGACCGATTTAGCCTTAAATTCGAGGATTGGAGAAACTCCTTAATTCTCTTAAGTCGTTGATCTGCTTCTACCTCGGAAATAAAAGCCTAAACACAAACAATCAGGAAATAACAATCAAGAATCAGTAGTAAAAACAGAATAACAAATTGATTAGAAAATCAATCCCCGGAAACGGCGCCAAAAACTTGATGCGTTCGAAACTAGCAAGTATACTAGTCGCACAAGTAATAAAGTGATAAGTAGATATCGTTCCCACGAGGATTGATTCTAATTGAATTTTATTTGCCAGCAATAAAAACTAAAAAGGGGGTTTTGTTGATTGATTAACTAAACTTATACGAAAGCAAATGAAGAATAACACAAAGGCAAAGTTAAATGGAGGAAAATCAATGAGAGACACTGGTGATAAGTGTCTAGTTATATATCATTTTCATATTAATTCGTCCATGTTTCTTTGCTATATTCCTTGGTATTTTTATGTTTTTGTGTGGTTTTGATGTTTGTAGGAGTTTTGGAGCAACTTGCACAAAAATGGAGTAAAACCCTTCATTTTCACCTCTGCTAGTCAGCCATCTTCTCGGATTTAATTGTATTGATATACAATGAACCCGATGACATATCATATACCGTTGAAAAGCTCTCGAAGTCTACTTTTTGGAGAAATTTACGGTTTATGAATCCATTCAGTGTACCGAAAGTTGTAATCAAAACAGTGTGAGAAGTGTAGAAATGTAATTCCACACATCACTGTAGCATGTATAATACGGGACACTATAGCACGTTACTGTATCAGAGTATTTAAACACATTTTAGGGTTTTATTTTCATAACTTGAAGGGGGAAAACGTGGGAGGAGGCTGGATTTCTGGATTTCTCTCATCCCTTGGAGTTCTTGAAGGAGAAAGAAGATTTGAAAGAGGAGGAACTACAATTCCAAGAAGATTCATCTACAAAGAAGATTTTCAAAGAATTTGCTAAGTTCTTCTTTCCTTTTCAATTCTGGAATTTCTCTGTATTGTATTTGTTATTCTGATTGAATATGTGTAACTAAATCTGAATTGGTTGAGGGTGATTTCAAAGCCCTTGATATGGATTTTGTGAGTTGATTGTGTAAGAAATTGTTATCCAATTCTCTAATTGAAGTTGCTTGTATTTTCCCATATCTAATGCTTATGATTGCTTACTGATTGTATTTGGAATGGCCAACTGAATATAATCTGTTGTTGTCTATTGCTAGATTAGACATCTTGATCCGTAATTGTCATGAATTTCCAATCATTAGTAGCAAAATTGTGATCAGAGATTGCAATTGGAAAATACAACCTAGGTTAAATAATCCGAACTTGTGTGATTATTGCTTAGATCAACCTATCTTTCTCATCGTAATGCTTCTATTGAATTAAACTTAGAGAGCTTGTTCTAGGTTGTTTAATGGATAGAGATTAAATAAATAGCTTGTTTTATTTAACACCAAAGTAAGGAAAGATTGGGATAACAGAGCTTGTTGTTATCTACGGTTGATAACTTCAATTCTGTAATTGGATGACAATTCTACGATTAATTCGCAAATCCATATCTTGTGGTAGAGAAGGATCCCTTAACCAGCTTTCTTTCATTGATTTTTCATTCAAATTTACTTTCTGTTTTGTTATTCTTTACTTGCATTCTTATTTCATTTAGTAAAGCATTCAACAAAAATCCCCCCTGTTTAGTTTTTTGTTGCTGGAAATAACAAATTCAATTAGAATCAATCCTCGTGGGAACGATATCTTACTTATCACTTTATTACTTGTGCGACTAGTATACTTGCTAGTTTCGAACGCATCAAGTTTTGGCGCCGTTGCCGGGGATTGATTTTCTAATCAATTTGTTATTCTGTTTTTACTACTGATTCTTGATTGTTATTTCCTGATTGGTTGTGTTTAGAAGGCTTTTTATTCCCTGAGTGGGAGAAGCGGTATCACCCGACTAAGAGCGGAATTAGGTGTTGTTTCTCCAATCCTACCTCGAATTTAAGGCTAAATCGGTCAATTTCAACTCCACATCCAGAATTTGACCTTGCACGACATACTTCCCTCCCATCTTCTTGCAGTTCAATCAAATCTGAATCGGAGCAATGGCGATGGAAAACGATCAGACTCTTAAGGAGTTAGCGGCTCCAATTATTGATCAACAACCGCTATGCATAAGCACCAATTTTGAGATAGATTTTGAACTTAAATTTGGACTGATTCATCTCTTGCCTACATTTCATGGTTTTGCAGGAGAGGATCCGAACAAACACCTCAAAGAATTTCATGTGGTATGCTCAAGTATGAAGCCAACCGGCGTTTCTGAAGAGCAAATTAAATTGAGAGCTTTCCCATTCTCATTAGCAGTTCGGCAAAAGATTGGTTATACTACCTACCACCAGGTACCATTACCACTTGGAATGAGATGAGTAAACTCTTTTGGGAGAAATACTTTCCAGCCTCAAAAGTTACAAATATTAGAAAAGATATTAGTGGCATTCGACAACACAATGGAGAATCACTTCATGAATATTGGGAGAGATTTAAAAGGTTATGTGCTAGTTGTCCAAACCATCAAATTAGTGATGGACTCCTAATTCAATATTTCTATGAGGGTCTCCTACCCATGGAAAGGAGTATCATTGATGCTGCTAGTGGTGGAGCACTAGTTAATAAACACCGAACGTGGCAAGACGTTTGATTAGTGACATGGCAGCGAACTCCCAACAATTCAGCAGTCAATTTGAGCCACAACTATCAAAAGAGTAAATGAGGTAAGTACTTCAAACATTGAACAACAACTTTGTGAACTTACCTCTCTTGTAAAAAAAATGGCTGTAGGACATATGTAGCAATCTTATACATGTGGAGTATGTTCTGCCATGGACCATCCAACCGACATGTGTCCAACTTTGCAAGAAGGAGAGACAGAACAAGCCAATGCCATGGGTGGATTTCCAGGACAACCAAGGCAAAGGTATGACCCTTTCTCCAATACTTACAATGCTGGATGGAGAGATCACCCTAATTTAAGATATAGGAATCGTCAACCAATCGCCCCAAATGCCATGCCAAATCGACCACCAGGTTTCAATCAACCAAGGGTGCAGCAACCATTTCAAGCACAACCACAACCAGCACCACAACCAGCTCCACAAAATTCAGGTATGTCTCTCCAGGATATTGTTAAAGCACTTGCCACTAACACAATGCAATTTCAGCAGGAAACTAGGGCAAGTATCCAAAACCTGGAAAATCAAATGGGACAATTGGCCACTAACATGAGCAAATTTGAGAGTCAAAGCTCAGGAAATTACCTTCTCAGCCGGTGATCAATCTAAGAAAGAATGCTAGTGCTGTAACTTTGAGAAGTGGGAAGCAATTAGAGATTCCACCAAAGAAATCACAAACTGATGAAGGGGATGACACCACTTCCACCATGAATAAAACATCATCTTCTAAGGTAAATCCTAAAACTCATATTCCTTCATATGTTACTCCTCCACCTTTTCCTAGCAGATTTGCAAAATCAAAGAAGGAGGAACAAGAACAAGAAATCCTGGAAACTTTTCGCAAGATCGAGATAAACATACCACTTCTGGATGCTATCAAGCAAGTGCCTCGTTATGCAAAATTTCTCAAAGAGTTATGCACCAACAAGAGGAAGTTGAAAGGCAATGAGAAGGTAAGTGTGGGGGAAAATGTTTCAGCTGTATTGCAAAGAAAAATTCCTCCGAAATGCAAAGATCCAGGTACGTTCACCGTTCCATGCATTATTGGTAATACCAAGTTTGAAAGAGCTATGTTAGATTTAGGAGCATCTATTAATGTCATGCCATATTCTATTTTTGCTTCTTTGAATCTTGAACCTCTTGCGAAAACTGGTATTGTAATTCAACTTGCTGATCGTTCTAATGCATATCCTAAGGAAGTTGTGGAAGATGTGCTTGTGCAGGTAAATCAATTGGTTTTTCCAGCAGACGTCTATGTTCTGGAAATGGAGGATGAGACATCTCCCAATCCAACACCGATTCTTTTGGGGAGGCCATTCTTGAAAACTGCCCGAACGAAGATTGATGTTCATGATGGCACTCTCACCATGGAGTTTGATGGCGAGGTGATTCGTTTCAATATTTTTGAGTCAATGAGGTACCCTAGTGACTTGCATTCTGTTTTTGCAGTTGATGTTATTGATTCTTTGGCACAACAACTTTTTGAGTTAACTCGCAAGGATGGATTGGAAGTAGCCATTAGTGAGCACATAGGGACAGAAAATTCTAGAGAATCGAGAAGGTTGATACAAGTGTCTAAAGAAGTGGAGGAAGCTGTGGCAAGCTTGGATGAGACTATAGCTATCACCCAACAACACAGGTATGTATTTTTCGTACATTTGAATTGTCCTTTATCTAATGAGAAACTTTCTACCGTTCCGTGATGAAAGCAACCTGCCTTGGAGCTTAAGCCTGCTTCCAGATCATTTGAAGCATGTATTCCTAGGTGAGAAAGATACTTTGCCAGTCATCATAGCCAATGGTCTGCACCATTACAAGGAAGAGAAACTCATCCGAGTGCTTTGAGATCACAAAACAGCCATTGGGTGGACAATCACTGACATCAAAGGTATTAGCCCAGCCATATGCATGCACCGTATCTTATTAGAAGAAGGATCCAAGCCCACTCGAGAAGCACAGCAGAGGTTGAATCCTCCAATGATGGAAGTTGTCAAGAAAGAAATCCTGAAATTGTTAGATGTGGGTGTGATTTTTCCAATTTCGGACAGCAAGTGGGTGAGTCCAGTCCAAGTTGTTCCGAAGAAATCTGGTGTTACGGTGTTTAAGAATGACAATAATGAGCTAGTTCCCACTCGTATCCAAACCGGTGGCGAGTTTGTATTGATTATCGGAAGCTCAATTCAGCAACTCGCAAGGATCACTTTCCTTTGCCATTCATTGATCAAATGCTGGAGAGGTTAGCAGGTCATTCTCAATATTGTTTTCTTGATGGCTATTCAGGATATAATCAGATTGTCATTGCCCCTGGAGATCAAGAGAAAACTACATTTACATGCCCATTTGGTACATTTGCGTATCGACGCATGCCGTTCGGTCTATGCAATGCCCCTGCCACTTTCCAAAGGTGTATGGTAAGTATTTTCTCTGATTATGTTGAGAACATTATTGAGTTATTTATGGATGACTTTAGTGTTTTTGGTGATTCTTTTGATAAATGCCTTGACAACCTTACCTTATACTTCAAAGATGGTATACAAACTACCTTGTTCTGAATTGGGATAAATGTCACTTTATGGTAATCAGGGTATATTTTTGGGACATGTGTTATTTCTGTCGCCCTTAAGGGTATAGAGGTTTTTATAAATCCAAGCAGTACATCTTATACTGTTCCTTACCACCTCTCCACAAGTGTCGCGGGATATTCGTTCGTTTTCTTGGTCATGCAGGTTTTTATCGTAGATTTCATCAAAGATTGCTCGAGATAGCATTTGCCCCTATGCAGATTATTACAGAATGATGTGGCCTTTGAATTTGATGAGAAATGAAAAGAGGCATTCGAGAAACTAAAGGACCTCTTGACTTCGGCTCCAGTAATCCAATCTCCGAATTGGGATCATCCATTAGAGATCATGTGTGATGCAAGTGACTACGCTGTGGGTGCCGTTTTGGGTCAACGAATTTGCAAAATTCCACATGCCATTTACTATGCATCTCGGACTTTAAATGATGCTCAACTTAATTATTCTACCACTGAGAAAGAGCTGCTAGCGGTTATTTTTGCTTTAGAAAAGTTTCGATCGTATTTGATTGGTACTAAAGTAACCGTTTATTCTGATCATGCAGCTTTGAGGTACTTGCTCACAAAGAAATATGCAAAACCAAGGCTTATCAGGTGGATACTCCTTTTACAGGAATTTGACTTGGAGATCAAAGATAAGAAGGGAAGTGAAAACTTAGTTGCAGACCATCTCAGTCGCATTGTCCATGACGCGGATGTACTGCCATTACAAGAAAGTTTTCCGGATGAACAATTGCTGTCTCTACATGTAGCAGCCCTTTGGTATGCAGATATTGTTAATTACTTAGTTACCAAGAAGCTACCACATGACTTGACTCGAGCTCAAAGAGACAAGATCAAAAACATTGCCAAATATTACATATAAGATGATCCATACTTATGGAAGCATTGTTCTAATCAAGTGATAAGAAGGTGTGTTTCTGAATCTGAATTTAATTCAATTTTGACCTTCTGTCATTCTTATACATGTGGCGGTCACTTCGGACCAAAAAGAACAGCCCTGAAAGTTCTTGATTGTGGATTCTACTGGCCGTCATTGTTCAAAGATGCATATCTATTTTGCAAAGCTTGTGACCGTTGTCAAAGGACAGGTATTTTAAGTGCGAAAAATCAAATGCCACAAACCCCTATACTTGTTGTTGAGATTTTTGATGTGTGGGGTATTGATGTCATGGGTCCTTTTCCTTCATCTTTTGGTAATGTTTACATTATACTTGCTGTGGATTATGTTTCTAAATGGGTGGAAGCAAGAGCTAC